>JAVLUX010000006.1:52587500-52620000 GCA_032164185.1 Moxostoma hubbsi
CAGTAGTAGTAGCAGCAGCAGTATTAGTAGTAGCAGCAGTATTAGTAGTAACAGCAGTATTAGTAGCAGCAGCAGTAGTAGTAGCAGCAGTATTAGTAGTAACAGCAGTATTAGTAGCAGCAGCAGTAGTAGTAGCAGCAGTATTAGTAGTAACAGCAGTATTAGTAGCAGCAGTATTAGTAGTAACAGCAGTATTAGTAGCAGCAGCAGCAGTAGTAGCAGTAGTAGTAGCAGCAGTATTAGTAGCAGCAGTATTAGTAGTAACAGCAGTATTAGTAGCAGCAGCAGTAGTAGTAGCAGCAGTATTAGGAGCAGCAGTAGTAGTAGCAGCAGCAGTATTAGTAGCAGCAGTATTAGTAGCAGCAGTAGTAGTAGCAGAAGCAGTATTAGTAGTAGCAGCAGTATTAGTAGTAACAGCAGTATTAGTAGCAGCAGCAGCAGTAGTAGCAGCAGTATTAGTAGTAACAGCAGTATTAGTAGCAGCAGCAGTAGTAGTAGCAGCAGTATTAGTAGTAACAGCAGTATTAGTAGCAGCAGTATTAGTAGTAGCAGCAGTATTAGTAGCAGCAGCAGCAGTAGTAGCAGCAGTATTAGTAGTAACAGCAGTATTAGTAGCAGCAGCAGTAGTAGTAGCAGCAGTATTAGTAGTAACAGCAGTATTAGTAGCAGCAGTATTAGTAGTAGCAGCAGTATTAGTAGCAGCAGCAGTAGTAGTAGCAGCAGTATTAGTAGCAGTAGTAGTAGTTGGTGAAAAACCTTCTCTTTGAAGTACACTGACCAGCTAAACTAATTTAATATAATTTGGCAGAAAATAATGACAAAATCATCAGAAATACATCAGGCCCTGATTTATCATTTAAGACTAATTAAATAAATTAATTATATTCATTAGACTAATGAATTCCTAATGCAAAATGATTCTGTGGTTTTATGTTGTTGTCCTGTTGCAGTGCCTTTCATGAAATAATGTATTAATATCCATTTTTTTTTAAATCAAAGATCAACAGCAAGGGAAATTCTCTGAAGGGACATTACTGATGAAACTGTAGTCCACCAGCATCAAGGTTAAAGTTTTTCCTACTAGCAGAAATAAAATGCACAGGCCATCGAGTAAAGATAAAAATAAAAAGATAATAGACGGAGGTTGAGAGCTCCATCAAGGGATTTCACGGCGAGGAAGTGTTAAGTACGTAGGGCGCACCTCGCGGCACGTCTGACATGCACTGTAGCACAGAATCTATGGTCCCCGCCATGCCGTCAGAATTGATGGCTTTCATGTACTGAGAAACATCAGTTTAACTGCAGAGCAAAGGTCGGTACATGTTTGAAGATGGTGTCTCGTTCAATACGATCAAGCTGTTCGGTTAACAAGAATAAACCCGGAATCAAATTCTTGTACGGCAAGATTACATTTTCAGTTTATGGTTTCCAAAAAAATATTTAAAAACTCCTGACAGTTACCAAAGTGGCATAACAGGCAATAAACTTGTGGTTATGAGTCTTAATGGTTGAAATGGAGAGGATTTTACATGGTGAACGTTGAGGCCTAGACATACAGTAGAGCAGTGCCCTAATTGATTCAAGGCTTACGGGGGGTCCCCACCTCTTGAGGGTTTGAGTTGGGACGGAGGGACGGGATTGATTGGAAGGCATTGCACTTAGCAGTATTTAGGGGCACAGTCGGTGTTCAGGTTGAACTGGTTATGTATCACAACAGAGCATGCATGCATTAAAAATGACAACAGAATTCATTAACAAAAGATTCTATATATATATATATATATATATATATAATACATTTGGAACATTATAATATGTTAAGTATTAATGTAATTTTGTAAAAGATTACGCAATTCAATTAAATTGATTTTATTTATTTTTTTAAATGCAAAAATCAGGGCTAAAAGGCTAAAATATTATTTTTGTGTGTGTAACGCTTGAGTTATAAACATTAGACTCAAAAGAGTAAAACTAATATTATAAAATTATTAGTTCTGACAAGATTCTGATTGGATGAGCCACATTTAAAGCTAACTGAACATCAATTGAATTCTATATTAATGCAACAAGTTACGAGGTTGCTTGGCAACCATAAACAATAAACAACTACACAATAACAATAACAAATGCAAATATTTTGATATTTGCTTCACATGTTGATTTGGAACCAAAAGATAATTTAATATTCTGAATTGGACAGACTATTGCAGCATTTATTCAGTTTCAGGGCTGAAGCAAACATTTCCAAAAGAAAAAATCTGCAAGTATGTAATTGGTCTAATTACTTCCTTGCTGAATTGAGACGCAATAAAGCACAGCTGCTCAATTCATGGCTTTCAAAAGTTAAAAAAAAAGTGACGTCAAAGTGCTGAAAAATCTTAGTATTTATAAAAATGTGTTTCTAAGAAAACAAATGCAAAAAAAGATACAAATCGTTTTTTTCCCAGAGAGTGGTGATTGCTTTATGACTACACAGGAAACACAGCTTTCCCTATAATTTTATTGACAAATGGGTCAATGACATGTCTTTCAATTGACATGAGTGCAAATGACTTCTCTTCCATTCATGTTTTATCAACGTCAATTGGAGAACAGGCTCTAAACAGGCATCCAAAGCTCTGTTTGCACAATAAAAAACTATTTCATGTTCTTATGGACAGTGGAGCTTTGAACCAATGCATTTCTCCACTGCCTGGAAGCCGACTCCTCAACAAAATGATTGGGGAATGTCTCAAATGGGTGAGAATTTGCAAAAACAGTCAACTGAAAAAATGACATGACTGAAAATGTTTGAAATGTATCATGTGGTCGGTCAAACACATAGTGTTGGCTACTTTTGGAATGTTTCGGTAGCGCTACAGAGACAGTGTTACACTTTTAAGTGAAATCAACCAAATGGCATTGACTAAACCTAACCCTAGCCTCTCTGATCTTTCAGACGTCACTGTCTTAAAAAAACTGCAATCATCTGTAATGGATATCATGAACATGGTCTTGGGATTAATTTAGTAAACCTGTGTTAGTTAACACCACTCGCCGCTGCGTCCACAGATGCAAGTTAAGACTTTACTATGTAAAGGAGAAGCCATACATCAACACTGTCCAGAAGCACTGCCGACTTCTCTGGTTTCGGTCTCATCTTAGATGGTAAGTAGAACAGTGGAACTGTGTTTTTTGCTCCGATGAGTCCACATTTAAAATAGTTTTAGAAAAACACAGCCATCACATTCTCAGGGCCAAAGAGGAAAAGGACCATCCAAGCTGTTATTAGCATCAGGTCCAATAGCCAATGTCTGTATGGGACAGGGGTGTGTCAGTGCCTATGACATGGGTAACTCGCACATCTGTGAGGGCAGACAGATATGTAACAATTTTGGAGCAGCATATACTGCCATCCAGCACCATCTTTTCCTGGGACGTCCCAGAATTTTCAGCAGGACAACTTCAAACCACATACTGGCCGAATTATCAGAGAGTGCGGGTGCTAGATTGGGCTGCCTGCAGTCCTGACCATCTCCAAATGAAAATGTGTGGCGCATTATGAAGCACACCATACGACAACGAAGACCCTGTAAAATTGTGCAGCTGAAGACCAACATAATGGATGAATGGGGGAAATTCCACTTTCTAAACTTAACAAACGTGTGTCTTCAGTGCCTAAATGCTTAATAAGTGTTATTAGAAGAAATGGTGATGTTTCATAGTGGTAAACACTCGACTGTCCTATCTTTTGTGGAGTATGTCGCAATCATCTGATCTGAAATGATTGTGTGTTTAAAAAAAAATTTAAAATTAAATCCACAAGGCAAATCATCATATAATGTGTAGTTGTAGTGCTTTCAATATAGCAAAAGATTAATATAATTTTTGTTTTTATTTGCATTTTTCATACTGTCCCAACTTTTTTGGCGTTTTGGGGTTGTAGATCTAAGTAGACTTTTTTTCATTAATGCACCAGCCGCCACGGTTAACAGATGACTGAGTTTTGATATGTCAAAGAGCGAAAAAAACACTCTGCAAATTCTCTGACTCAACGTACGTTTTCTACATTTGCCTGTTTGAAGGACTTGCTGAAACTGAAATAAGGGATTACTGTTACACTTCTAGGTAAATGCCAGAACACGGCCAACCCACGAAACTGACGCACTCTGTCATGAAAACTGATGTGTAAAAGAGTCTTTATAAGAAGTACCGGACTGAACACAGAGATTCTGTTCTCTGACACATGATTGGGTGGGATAAACTCATCACAGCGCTATTAGTTTAAATCAAACTTGACAGATATGTCAACATTCCCTGGAAGGAATGTATGAGATAGAAAAGAAGAGAAGTACTACTTCAGGCCACACTGTAGTTCAGATATAAACATTTTAATACTTTTTTTTTTTTTTTTCTCCATGTGAACACATAAATTATTAGGTGTTTCTGTTGAAGCTTACAGCTTCATTTGTTTAAATACTGGAGTACTTTTCAAATCTAGGTCATAACTAAATTTTTAAGAAAATAAAACAAATGGTAGGTAAAAAAAAATGGCTTTATAAACTGTCCAAATGTAATCAGAACTCACAAAAAAACATTTCTTGGTCATATTGTTAGAGTTAGGTTAGATAGGCTTGATTTTGGGCTGAAATATGACCTGGACATGTTCCAGACAGTCATCATTGTCTTATATTGTATTATCTATTGCTGATACCTGAATTGATGCATATATGTGCCATCAGGACATGTCTAATAGGACACAAGTTCTGTGTGTCTTTAGTCATATATTCTCTGTGGACAACATGGGCTAGTAAGTGTTTGCTGTTTATTGTCAGTCAGTGCATTTAGTCGGAGCATGTGGGAGGCTGCTGGATTCCAGCAGGTATAATTAGTCTTTTAAAATGATGAAGCTGTCTTCATCAACCAACGACAATTTAGACCTCATCATGGAATAATTACAGCATGGATCATCAAATACTGCAAATGTATAGTCACATTTGCTCACAGGTACTGCTAAACAGATTGTGTGAACATAGCCCCTCTCCAAAACCTAATGAGCAGTCTACCTAGACACCATTTAAAGGCATCATAGGAGCATCCTGATGTATAGACTGTTCCAGCAGGTAGGCAGCAACATTATGCTGCCTTCTAGGATCCCTTGAGAGTTGAGAGAATTGTTGAATAGGGCTAAAACCGGAAAGGCTTACTACCATTCTACTCTTACTACTCTGCAGCATTCAGTAAGTACAGAACATACTGTATTCACGCTTTATATTTACTCTTTGTACACAAGTCATACACTCTGTTTGTACCTTATAATGACTCATTAGGAGGCATCATGTTTTATATGTATTCTCCAAACTAATATTTATAGCAATATACTTAAAAGAAACTGAACTGTAATCTGATTACAATATTTTACAATGTATTGTCTAAGACTATTTTTATTTTTTTACAAAAAAGAAATTCGAATTAAGGTCAAGAACCATTGACCACTTTAATGTACAATATGTGTTCATTTTCCAGCTCCACAGAGGAATATCATTTGCAAAATATTTTGATGATACAAATATATTTTAACAGCTAAACAAGCAGCTTTATGGATTTCACAATAAAGTCTGACCAGACCAGATGATAGCAAGACTGCAAATCATAATTCCTTTCAACAGGCACTTGTAATGATCAAAAATATACCAAATTAAATACTTGTATATAAATGAAGGAAGATGGGGGGGGGGGGGGGGGAGCTGGGTATCTCAGCGAGTATTGACGCTGACTACCACCCCAGGAGTCACACGTTCGAATCAATGGCATGCTGAGTGACTCCAGCCAGGTCTCCTAAGCAACCAAACTGGCTCTGTTGCTACGGAGGGTAGAGACACATGGGGTAACCTCCATGTGGTCGCTATAATGTGTGGTTCTCGCTCTTGGTGGGGCACGTGGTGATTTGTGCGTGGACGTCTGAGACCGTCAATCCACGCATCTTATCACATGGCTTGTTGAGCACGTTACTGCGGAGATGTAGCACACGTGCAGGTTTCACGCTATTCTCCACAGTAACCCGCTCAACAAGCCACGTGATAAGATGCGTGGATTGACGGTCTCAGACGTGGAGGCAACTGAGATTTTTCCTCCGCCACCTGGATTGTAGCGAGTCACTACACCACCACGAGGACTTAGAGCGCATTGGGAATTCCAAATTGGAGAGAAAAAATTACGGAAGATTAGAGGTCATCTTCACTGTGAAGTCGATAATACAAGACAGATGTAGATAAATGATAGACAGATGGATGGACAGACAGCCATATAGACAGACAGGCAGAGAGACAGATAGATAGATAGATAGATAGATAGATAGATAGATAGATAGATAGATAGATAGATAGAATGGTAGAAAAAGAGACAGATAGATAGAATAGTAGAGAGACAGATAGATAGACAGACAGACAGACAGATAGAATAGTAGAAAGAGAGACAGATAGATAGACAGTTATAAAGACAGACAGACATATAGATAGACAGACAGACAGACAGACAGACAGACAGATAGATAGATAGAATGGTAGACAGACAGATAGACAGACGGACAGACATAATAGTAGAAAGAGAGACAGATAGATAGATAGACAGACAGACAGATAGATAGATAGATAGATAGAAAGCCAGACAGACAGACATAATAGTAGAAAGAGAGACAGGTAGATAGAATAGTAGAAAGAGAGACAGATAGATAGACAGACAGATATACAGACAGACAGACATTTAGATAGACAGTTAGACAGACAGACATATAGATAGATAGATAGCTAGATAGAATAGTAGAAAGAGAGACAGATAGATAGAATAGTAGAGAGACAGATATACAGACAGACAGATACACAGACAGACAGACATATAGATAGAAAGCCAGCCAGACAGACAGAATAGTAGAAAAAGAGACAGATAGCTAGAATAGTAGAAAGAGAGACAGATAGATAGACAGACAGACAGATAGAATAGAAGAAAGAGAGACAGATAGATAGATAGATAGATAGATAGATAGATAGATAGATAGATAGATAGATAGATAGATAGAATGGTAGACAGACAGATAGACAGACAGAATATTAGAGAGACAGACAGACAGATAGATAGATAGACGGACGGACGGACAGACATATAGAACAGTAGAACAACAGACAGACAGACATAAAGAGAAAAAGACAGACAGACAGAGAGAGACAGACAGACATATAGAATGGTAGAAAGACAGACAAACAGAAAGAAAAACTGACAAGACAGACAGAAATAAAGAGAAAACGACAGACAGAGTCAATGACAGAAAGACAGACAGATATAAAGAAAAAAATGACAGACAGACAGACAGATAGACAAATAGAACAACATACAGACAGACATACCAACCGACAGACAGACAGATGACTGAACAAATGACAGACAGCTTACGAACTGATGGACCTCGAAAATTTCATTCTCAACGCAAAATATTCACACTGCTCTTAATTGGACAGTTGCTCTCACAAGTCGGTGGAGAATGTGATAGCAGAGCAGGCGGTAATAGCCACAAAGCTATTCATGGTTGGTCAGCGGAGGATAAAGTTCTACATTTTAATGATGGGATTGGTGCATTTCTTTTTTAAAGCTCTTCAGAGCAAAGGGAGTTCAATTTGAGCTAATAAGATGTAAATGTATTGGAGGAGACTAAAGCTTATCAGGACTTGATACAAATTCAAAAAGCAAAGTATTTGAAAGTCAACACCCAAAACACACAGATTTCACAATTCACTTTTCATGTTGCGTATAAGCAAACCAACTCCAAAAGGGCATTTTACATGAAGTATTGTTTATCTTTCATGCATTAGTGGATTTATTTCATTGGCTGTTCGCATTTTCAAGCACAATTTGAACAGGACTACAACAGCGATTAAGTTGCACTATCAGCATATAAAAGGTAATTAAAAGTAAAGGTGCTTCAAACAGACAGTTCTTTAATGGGTTATTTTTAATTACTCAACCATTTTACTTTCATAAAGTGACATATTTCAGAATGAATATGGATATTCAATGAGAAAAATAGCTTAACCAGCATTAAAACACTACATTTACTAATATCAAAATATTTGAAAGGCTGAATTACCTACAATAGTAGCCTAAATCAGTCCCTAAATAGATTTGTTGTATAACAAATAGGCCGTATGGTCATAATACAGTCAAAGCAAGATATTAAATTTTGTTAAAAGATTACATTTTTTCCCCATTCAAAATACACCAGACTTCTACACAGTTTAAATAAGGCCGTAAAAACCATGTTATAATGCCAAGAGTGCCACTGTCATCTTTAGTCACATAATAAACTGTGACAAATATAAAACAGCATAGCATGTGTTTCATTCAATAAAACAAGCTGCATGATGGTTAAGGGTGAAATTGGAAAGAACATTTGCTCTTAAATGTCTCTCATTAGCATTAGCTTTTCTGTGAGAGCTCATTTTATCAGCCTGAACCACAAACACGTTGATTGAATCTTTCCTCTGAGAAAACAAGTTTCCTGCCGAGGAAGCCACAAACACTTGGAACACAAGATACATCCAAAAAATACAAAATGTTCTGGAACATGATCAGGCTAGCTTTTCCAACATTTCTGGATCAAAAACCATTAACAATAAAACTTCTAAAGATACATGATTACACAACATCCCGAATGAAGCCAGCCACCTTAACCCTAACCCTAACCAACCCTAACCCTAACCCTTATTTTTGATAAATCACATGTAATATAAGAATTCCTAGTACAATTCCTAGAACAACATTACCCATGATCCTGACAGTGATTGAATGAAATTAGAATTGGTATGTTTATATTTTTTAAGAAAGAAGATTGCATTACCAGGATTGTATCAAGGGCTCACAAAAAAGATGCATCTTCAGATGTTTCTTGAAGGTTCCTAGAATATCAGCTGCTCGGTTGAAGTTTCGCAAGTCATTTTACCAGTGAGAAACAGTTGAAATGGAGGTCGGCGAAAGTGATTTTGTGCCTCTGGAGGGCACATGGACTTGAAGTAGAGAGTGTAGACAGGAGAGTGCTGAGCGAGTGGTTGTTCTGTAAGTGTAACTTGATGGGAGTAACCTTTGGCAACCACTGCAGATGATGTGCCCTCTTTTGGGTTTGTTGAGGACCAATTGTGCCACCACATTCTGGATCAATTGCAGAGGTTTGACTGTACATGCAGGAAATCCTTTCAGAAGAACACTGCAGTAGTCCAGTCTCAATATAACAAGAGCCTGGATAAAGAGTTAAGTAGCATAGAAAAGCTCTGACCTTCCTAATGTTATACAAAGCAAATCTGCATGATTAGGCTGTTCTTAGGGAGTGGTGGTGGTGTAGTGGTCGAAAGCACTAAACTGTTAATCAGAAGGTTGCTGGTTCAATCCCCACAGCCACCACCAGTGTATCCTTGAGCAAGGCACTCAACTCCAGGTTGCTCCAGGGGGACTGTCCCTGTAATAAGGGCTCTGTAAGTCGCTTTGGATAAAAGCGTCTGCCAAATGCATTAAAAAAAAAAAAAAAAATGGTCTGAGAAGTTCAATTGATCATCAAACACAACTCCAAGATTTCTGTCAGTTTTGGATCGTGTAATTGTTAAAGAGTATAGTTGAATAGTAAAGTAATGGTAAACTTCTGGGTATGCTGGAACAATGAGAAGCTCCGTATTTGCTGCATTGAGTTGGAGGTGGAGCTCTTTCATCCAACACAAAATGTCTGGTATATTAATATAGTAATCGTTCAGTACAATTACAGTACAGTCCATCTGACAACATCACAGTACCATACTACCACCAAATTGGGCTATCCCAATTGCAAAAATGTTCCAGTGGGCTGCGATGTTCTCTCTTGCAAAATTCCCAGAATGCACCGTAAAAACCAGAGAGCATCGTTGCTCACTATGACAATGTTTACATGCACACCAGAAAGTGGCTTTTTGCGAAAAAGCAGCGTTATGGGTTTACACGCACTGTGTAAGCGACGTACTCTTTAATCTCGAATACATGCGGCTTAGTCACTAAACAGCTTTCTCCACGGAAATTTCCCCGCAACACTTGTGTAAATAACAAACATGTTATATGAGGACATCTTCACTACTTTTATTCCCTGTAAGCTTTGCTTTATTTCCAGATATTCCAGAGTTGTTGATGTGTTAGCTTTCTTAACTTTCTATTGTGACCTGCAGTGGAATTGCACTGCAATAGTGGGGTTTCCCTCTTATTTAAAACTCTGGGAATCCCCCAGTGTATCTAGAGTTTTTAGAAGATTAAAAATACACTCCTTTGTTTTTTTTATTCCTTCTTTTATGTAATTTATCTTTCATAATGACACAGTACGTTTTAATATGTACCACGAAAATGCACGTCTGTGTCATTTAAAAATGCAACTTCATCATCATGTTGCGGATGATTGAGTGATAAGTGTCCCAAAGTTCAACGGATAAACACCCTTGCAAGTGCCCACATTCATGTTCATGGTAAACTGATTTACGACATAGGGATAACCATTTTATTACAAACATTGGAAAATACCCCATGCTTTAATGACTTTCCATTCCAGACAGACAGATCCAATGACTCATGCTCAATAGCTTAAAGGACACCAAAAAGGTTAGCCTCAACTCCGCAAGATTAAAACTAGCTTGTTTGTGTTAGCATAACCCTGCTTGGCTTTGCAATGAAACATTCCACTGAGAGTGTGGTGAAAGCAAACAACAATTAAAGAGCTGTTTACCGAGTTGCTACCATGGACCAAAGCCAATAACTGACCAACTGAGTCCAATAATGCTGCCCAATCATTTTTCCAGACTCCAATTCGGATGACACACATCGATCTTTTATCATACCATCACTTAAGGTGGACAACTCCATGCTAGTACTGTAGATTAGACTAAAGTCTTCATTGATATTTTATGTGGGTTTCTGGTAATTATTATTTTCACAATAACAGCAAACTTAAACACGCAGCATTATCAACAAAGACAATCATAATGGCCTAAAACTAGGCTTTATTTTATTGGAGCAAAACAAATCTTCTGGTTTCTTTCTTTTGATTTTGGGATGAAATTGTGGACATGTTGTGTGAGATTGGGCCAATTGAGTCATTGTGGTGGCATTCATGTGCACTCATCTCATAAATACAATCATTCTGACATGACTTAATGGTGTATCTGCATATCTGTCTCTGAAAAGATTGAAATGGTAACAGAAAACCTCCTCAGGAATACAGCTGGTAATCTGAGACTTCTCCCAAATATGTGCTTTTCTTCAAGTCCAATGCTCTGTCAAAACACATCCCGTCTGAGCTTTTCTCGTAAGTCTGAGCAGGTCTTTTCCAATTTAGAGAGAGAGGAGGTAGATATTGCCCAAGGCACAGCTTCAGGGGCTGGGGAATTTGAGATGATGCCTGGCAAATTCATTTACATGGTGTAATTTCATAGATGCATATGTATTCATGTCTATACAAAAGTAAACAAACACATAACCATCCCATTGTTTTAACAGATCTGCTTAATTTATCAAAATTTGTCGAAACTAGTGTTGATGGCGGGATTATCTGTTTAGGTGACCAGTGACAGACAATGTTTCAGACAGCCAGACAGCCTGCACGTGGCTTGGTGACTTGCAATGTTTTGTTTTGTTTTTATTGGTTTTATCTTCGTTTGAAACTATTTTAGTTAACAGAGACTAAATAAATGGCCCTTTTGTGTCTAAGTCTTTGGATTTCCACGTGCCGTTGCATCTCGCACATAATCAAGCACTCCAGGCTTTCAAAGTAGTCTTTTGACCATGAGCCAATACAGATATTTAAGACAAAAAGTAAAACAGGGCTGCAGGCGGACAGTTCACATGTATTGTGCTGATGACGAATTTGACATCATGCGCACTGTGTGCGAAACGTAATGGCATGCAGAAAACCAAAGTATGCTTTGGCATAAAAATGTAAGCTACTCAATAGTTGTTTCTTCAACTTTGGGCACTTTCCTGACAAGTGAGTTAATCTGAATCAAAACTAACAGATATGTTATATGTAGACCACATTAAAACTGCCTTGGAAACATTTTAACTGGCATTTTACTTGAAGAAAACAAAGAGAAATCAATTTAAATATCACTTGTGAGCAGAATATGTAATTTTCAATCAAGCTGTATGTGGAAGCGAGGGCGTGGTTGAGAGTTCATCTGGGGAGAGTGGAAGTGGTTAGGGTTTACACTGAGATGAAATGCTGGTAATTGATGTTTATTTGTTCATTGTGAGGGATGGGGAAAATAAAAGGGGCCAGACCTCAGTGTGTGTGAGAGATAGAGCCCAGCTGACACTTCGAGTGTGTTGGCTGCTGCCAATCACTCAATGTATAGCGTTTGAGTGATTTTGTGTGAATCTTTACCATTTTAACAGGTTCGAAGAATGAGGAGTCGGCGAATCCAACTCAAAGGAAAATTAATTTTTCATGCAAAAACACGTGTCAAGCGAACGTGTTTTTGTGTGAAAAATAAATTTTCCTTTGAGTTGGATTCGCCGACTCCTCATTCTTCTAACCTGTTAAACTGGTGCCGAATCCCAGGATTAGAGGAAGGAGGATAAACTGTTATGGAGTCATCACCACTGGAGGAAGTCTTCCGGTCCCTTGCCAGCATCCACCAGGGCAAACACCAGGCCCTCATGGAGCTTTGGCCAGAGCAGCAACAGTGCTTTGAGGTGTTCCTTCAGGCCCAGGAAGAGGACCGGCAAGTGCTGCAGAGCTTAGTACCCCTGGAGGTGTCGGACTCCCCGTCCCCAGCAGCAGAGCACCCCCACGTGTTGCTCACCAAGATGGGCCTCAGGATGACCGCCGAAGCTCTGAAGTGGCCAAAAGAAAAGTGGGCGGTCCATCTTCTGCCATGACACAACAGCTTCTGGACACTAACCTCCTGGACCCCTGGAAGAAGTCCATCTTGAAAAGGGTTGGCCGCAACCCACAACACTGGCAGCGTTTCTGCTTCTTAACACTGAGCAAGGTTGGAGGCTCGTTTGCCTTGGCTCCATGATGCCTGCCAGCAGTGGGTGCTGCCCAAGGAGGACAGCAACACAGAGGATGACCTGACAACCTGGAGGTGCTGGAGCAGTTCGTCTCCCGGTTGCCGAAGCAGATGGCTGAGTGGGCATCGCTGGACGAAGCAATCCAGCTGGCGGAAGACCATCTGGCAGCGTATCCAGGGGCTGCCGCATCCCACGCCCTCCCCCCATCTAATGTCTCCTGCCCTGTTCTCTCACGCCCCCACCCCCCTCCCTTCCTTCCATCAAATTCCGTTTCCCAGGAAACGGGGGAACATTCCCCAAAACTGGCTCCCCGTTCATGGGGGTTCTCTGCTTCCACAAATCCCATCTCTCCCCTCTCTTCATCCCAGGTGAAGGAGTCTGCTGCCACGATTGTGGGCGGGAGGCTTGAGCCAGTCTGCTGGAATTGCAGGGAGCTGGGTCATGTTCAAGACGGGTGCCCGGCAATGGAGGTAGGGGACTTGATCCAGATACCCAACACCCCACAGACCGCCCCCGATCAGGCAGGTACGTTCCAAATACCTGTGAGTATTAAGGGGTTACATACCAAGCCTTGGTGGATTCAGGCTGCAATCAAACCTCCATTCATTAATGCTTGGTTCAAAACAGGGCATTGGAGGCAAATCATTTGTGAAGGTGAGGTGTATGCACAGGGATTTTCATGATTATCCTATAGTGACTGTCACTGTAATATTCCGGGGACAAAAGCATAATATTGAGGCAGAGGTTAGTCCTCGCCTCAACCATCTGCTAATTTTGGGAACTAATTGGCTGGCTTTTTGATCATTATTGAAGGGGTTGTGTGTGGATGGGTCCTGTGAGAATGTAAATCGCTGTGTAAAGCACTGGCTGGGGATGTGTGGTCTGGGCCATCTTCGGCTGCTCCGAGTCAGGCTGATGTTGGGGACGGGGAGGTGTCATCCTCCCTCGCCCTTAGCGAATTCCCGGTAGGGGATTTTCCGCTAGAGCAGTCAAGAGACAAAACCCTGAAGCATGCGTTTGACCAATTGAAAAATGATCATATAGTACTAATGTCTAATGTACGAATATATATATATATATATAAAAATGTAAAAATGTAAATGTAAATATATGAATGTGTTCTTAAACTGCTTGGAATTGTACAAATAATGAATAAACTTTGACTTTTGGCGGCATAAATTCTTAACAGAAATAAACCATTCTCTCTCATTTTCCAGATGCATAAGTGACATTATGTGGCACCATGTGAACATCTGGAGCTCTTCACACTGTGATGACAGCTGACAGCTGGAACTGTTGTCATGGAAGCAACCACTGATGGCAAAGGCCTGGCTGACCGTGTCACATTAGTGCACATTGTATGTCCCTGCTGTCACTCACAGACACTATGAGGAACAATTAATTGTACGGTCAAAGCTTTGACAGTTGCATTGCTATTGGGGTCTGATGCATGAAGAATTTGGTTCTTAAGCAATTTATGAGAAACATATTTTAATTAGAAAATTTAGTAAATAGACTTATTATTTTGCCTAATTTTATGAACTATGGATTGTATGCATGTTGTTGCAAACCTAACCCTAGCTACCCCTAACCATACTCATGTCCCCATCCCTATTAAATTAACAAAGAATAATATATTAAATATAATACATGTTGTTGCATCTTAAATATGCTAAACACCTTTTTTCCACTTTGCTTGTTTTATGTAAGATTTGCTGTTGCCTTGTAAACGTATCATTATTTATGTTATTTATAACTCTTTCTCATGTAACATCAAATCTGATGCAATTCATCATTTATATCTTGTGCACAAGGACACCCTCTGAAAGACTGAAAATAATATTGACTCACATTTTCATGAATTGCGAGGTTGCTGCGTGCTCCTATTTCACATCGACACGATGCCACACAATTAAAAAGAAATGAACAAATAAAATCAATGTGGATCACTTACACTGTGGTGACAAAGGACTCACCAAAGGACAACAGAGGCCTAAATCTTAATTAGCATTTGGAATTAGCAGAATGCATGGAGGAAAATCCAATACGCCAACAGGAGACTTTTGCTGGATCAGCATTAAATTAGAGAATCCATGTTTGGCATTTATTGATTAATGCAAAGAGGAGGGCTATGTATGAAAGTGCATACTACCATACATCTCCTACCAGTCCTGCAGTATACTGTTGAGAATATATATATATATATATATATATATATATATATATATATATATTATTGTATAAGGTTAAGCATTTCTATAGCATATTTTGTTAGCTCTTCATGCACATGCACAAAATACATTCATCCATATGTAGCACTTGTGCCCTTAAGCTATGTATACCCGTTGAGGACATGTCGCCGGGCATTTATTATACTGTGCCACCTTCCACTGTCACTGAATATCCCAACAAGGTGCTGACGAGAAAAATGATAATGATGTTCTGGTCATAAAACCGAGTCACGGCTGTTTATCATCAGAGCATATGACTGATGTTGCACTGCCACTCATAAGTAAAAATATGAATCTATTCATACGCCACATGCACCTGAACCATAATGAATTCTATATCCTTCGCTGACCTCCAAACAAACCACTTAATCACTCCTTGAAAATGATGCCAATTCAAAATGTGCTTAAATGTGACGCAAACCCCAACATTGGGTGACTCTCACGAAACATGTCCAGATCATATTGCGAAGATTTTTTTTAGCAATTAAAGTCTATTATAATACTCATTACTGTAATGCAGAAATGTGTAAAGTATTTATACACTGTCAAGAAAAAGTATGTGAACCCTTTGGGTTTTTCTGCATTAATTGGTCATAAAATGTGATCTCATCTTCATCAAATTCACAAGTATAGACAAACACAATGTGCTTAAGATAACAAAACACATAAACAATTATAATATTTCATGTCTCACAGTGCTTTGGAAAAAGTAAGTGAACCCCTAGACTAAAGTCATCAAAGTCATGAGTTGTCAA
Source organism: Moxostoma hubbsi (assembly GCA_032164185.1). Lineage (NCBI taxonomy): Eukaryota > Metazoa > Chordata > Actinopteri > Cypriniformes > Catostomidae > Moxostoma > Moxostoma hubbsi. The sequence continues at coordinate 52,603,528 of JAVLUX010000006.1, forward strand.
ACCTGGCATCCAATTAATGAAATGAGATTGTAGGTGTGGGTTAGAGCTAATTTGACTTATAAAAAGCACTCAAAGATTTTCAGTTTGTTATTCACAAAAAACATCTGCTGAAGTGGACCATGCCTCACAAAAAGAGATCTCAGAAGACCTACGATCAAGAATTGTTGATTTGCATAAAGCTGGAAAGGGTTACAAATGTTCAAACTCAAAGAGCTTATATTTCCATCCGTTCACAGTTAGACAAACTGTCTATAAATGGAGATGATTTAGTACTATAGGTACTCTCACTAGAAGTGGCCGTTAGATATTCATCTGTCCACAGTTAGACAAACTGTCTATAAATGGAGATGATTTAGTACTATAGGTACTCTCACTAGAAGTGGCCGTTAGATATTCATCTGTCCACAGTTAGACAAACTGTCTATAAATGGAGATGATTTAGTACTATAGGTACTCTCACTAGAAGTGGCCGTTAGATATTCATCTGTCCACAGTTAGACAAACTGTCTATAAATGGAGATGATTTAGTACTATAGGTACTCTCACTAGAAGTGGCCGTTAGACATTCATCTGTTCACAGTTAGACAAACTGTCTATAAATGGAGATGATTTAGTACTATAGGTACTCTCACTAGAAGTGGCCGTTAGATATCCATCTGTCCACAGTTAGACAAACTGTCTATAAATGGAGATGATTTAGTACTATAGGTACTCTCACTAGAAGTGGCCATTAGATATTCATCTGTCCACAGTTAGACAAACTGTCTATAAATGGAGATGATTTAGTACTATAGGTACTCTCACTAGAAGTGGCCGTTAGATATTCATCTGTTCACAGTTAGACAAACTGTCTATAAATGGAGATGATTTAGTACTATAGGTACTCTCACTAGAAGTGGCCGTCCAGCCATGATGACTCAAAGGGTACACCTAAAAAAAGAACCATAAAGTGACAGATAAAGATTTGAAGGAATCATTGGAACTGGTTTACATCTCTGTTCATGAGTCTACTATACGGAAAACATTAAACATGATGTATATTAAGGTTGAATTTGTGGTTTGACTTTTTTTAATTTATACTATTTAAATAAAAAGTATAAAAAATTTGAATGCAATATATAAAAATAATTACTTTAATACAGTAATGAGAATCTATTGAGAATCAACAATAAACGAACTAACGAATGATGCTATTATGATTTTTCCTACGTTTAACCCCTAAACCAACCTTAGATGTAAACAAAGTTTTGTGTTTGATGCCTGTATTGTATTGATATGAAATTCTGTTTGTTGATTGGTTGGTCTCTATGGCAGTTAAATAAACAAGCCGTATAATATCTTACGATTTCAACATGTTGTACAAATTATTACGAGTTGACTCGTAATAATGAGACTACGCTGAAGACCTTTAAAAATTAGAGCCATTAAAGATCAACCTCAACTAATGATGTGAGTTTGGGGCGGGACTACTTGTTTTAGGCAGATTTTGGGTGGGGCTTTGGCAGACTTACACACTTCAGCTTTAAGACGCTGAATGTCTAAAGGTTGAATCTAATGTCTCATTACAGGTTTGAGTTTTCTCTATAGCTGTAGTGTTTTATATGCTGTAAAAAATATTTTTACAGAGAAAATACAGTTTAATTTAACATTCATTCCCCATTTTTCATTAAAAGTGTGAAATTCCCCTAAAATACATTTATTCACACCAAATTTACATTTTCGCTGTTACTTAACTGATCATATGTGTTACTGACAAAAACAGGCATTTCCTTTAAATGAAGGTAAACATGTCAAATTTTGACCTGAGAGGTCTGTAAAAATGTCCACAAAAAAGATTTCTTCTGGTGTAAAAAAAATTATAATAATATTTTTACAGAGAAAATACAGAATAATTTATCATTAAATTAAAGTGCTTAATACACGTGTTAAACTCCCCCCAATATTAATTTATTCACACTAAATTGACATTTTCAGCAAATATTGCTCATAATAATAAATTACATATAGTTACATTAGTAATATAGTTATATACAAATTTGGTATACACGTTTACACAATCCATTTATGTTGGGATTTCTATAACTGTAAAAAATTCTGTAATTTAACAGAAAAAGAAAGCAAAAATGCTACTATAAAAAAAATGTTAATTGGTTAACAGTTAGTAACCTTAACATATACATAAAAAGTGATTTAATAAGACAATACATGTAATTTTACAGTAAAATATTGTAAAAAAAAAAAAAAAAAAAAAGTATCAAATAATTAATGGTAAAAATGTATATTATATCTAACAACAGATTATATGTACTTTTACAATAAACTTTAGTTAAAATCATGGAGAAAAACAATAATTGGGCATTCCCAGAATTTCATACAATTTTTTATATCAGTTATGTACTATGGGGGGCTCTATGCTATATTGTATGCAGTTTAGTTGATGTCAGTTGCAGAATTTTAGTGTCATGTGTTACCGGGATGGTGTTTTGTGTTTGTGTAACACATTTAATTTATTTAATTATTGTTCCCTGAAAGGTCACTCATGATGAACTGTCATAATCTACACACGATTATTTTTTATATTTTATATTAATTATGTTTATTTTCTACACGTTATTTTTCAACATGTTTATTTTTCTACATGTTTATTTTCTACATGTTTATTTTTCAACACATGTATATTTTTCTACACATGTTTATTTTCTACATGTTTATTTTTCTACACATGCTTATTTTTCTACACGTTTATTTTTCTACACACATTTATTTTTCTACATGTTTATTTTTCTACACACATTTATTTTCTACACGTTTATTTTTCTACACGTTTATTTTTTACACATTTATTTTTCTACATGTTTATTTTTCTACACATGTTTATTTTTCTACACGTTTATTTTCCACACATTTATTTTTCTACACGTTTATTTTTCTACACGTTTATTTTCTACACGTTTATTTTTCTACACATGTTTATTTTCTACACGTTTATTTTTCTAAACGTTTATTTTCTACACATTTATTTTTCTACACGTTTATTTTTCTACACATGTTTATTTTTCTACACGTTTATTTTCCACACATTTATATTTCTACATGTTTATTTTTCTACACGCTTATTTTTCTACACATGTTAATTTTCTACATGTTTATTTTCCACACATTTATTTTTCTACACGTTTATTTTTCTATACACGTTTATTTTCTACACGTTTATTTTTCTACACATGTTTATTTTTCTAAACATGTTCATTTTCTACACATTTATTTTTCTACATGTTTATTTTTCTACACGTTTATTTTCTACACGTTTATTTTTCTACACATGTTTATATTTCTACACATGTTTATTTTCTACACGTTTATTTTTCTACACGATTATTTTTCTACACGTTTATTTTTCTACACGTTTACTTTATACAAGTTTATTTTTCTACATGTTTATTTTTCAACACTTATTTTTCTACGTTTATTTTTCAACACGTTTATTTTTCTACAAGTTTATTTTTCTACACGTTTATTTTTCTAAATGTTTATTTTCTACACACGTTTATTTTTCTACACGTTTATTTTCTACACGTTTATTTTTCTACATGTTTATTTTTCAACACGTATATTTTTCTACACGTTTATTTTCCACACATTTATTTTTCTACACGTTTATTTTTCTACACGTTTATTTTCCACACATTTATTTTTCTAAACGTTTATTTTTCTACACGTTTATTTTCTACACATTTATTTTTCTACACATGTTTATTTTCTACACGTTTATTTTCCACACATTTATTTTTCTACACGTTTATTTTTCTACACGTTTATTTTCTACATGTTTATTTTCCACACATTTATTTTTCTACACGTTTATTTTTCTACACATGTTTATTTTTCTACACATGTTTATTTTCCACACATTTATTTTTCTACACGTTTATTTTTCTAAACATGTTTATTTTCTACACATTTATTTTTCTACATATTTATTTTTCTACACATTTATTTTTCTACACGTTTATTTTTCTACACATGTTTATTTTCTACACGTTTATTTTTCTACGTTTATTTTTCAACACATGTTTATTTTTCTACACGTTTATTTTTCTACACATGTTTATTTTACATGTTTATTTTCTACGTTTATTTTTCTACACACATTTATTTTTCTACATGTTTATTTTTCTACACGTTTATTTTTCCACACGTTTATTTTTCTACACACGTTTATTTTTCTACACGTTTATTTTTCAACAAATGTTTACTTTTCTACACATTTATTTTTCTACATGTTTATTTTTCTACACGTTTATTTTTCTACATGTTTATTTTTCAACATATTTATTTTTCAACACATTTATTTTTCTACATGTTTATTTTTCTACCACGTTTAATTTCTACACGTTTATTTTTCTACACGTTTATTTTTTAACATGTTTAATTTTAATATGAGTGTTAACACTATTTGAAATGACTATTTGAACATGTTATTTTAGTTTATGGTTGAAACACCTATTTCATTTTGCAGTCTAAACATTTGTATTCACTTCACAGTCTCTTATTTTAGTTTATGGTAATCTTTTGGCAGCCTGTGCAGCCATGCATTTACCGTTATTTTACATCAGGTTTTTTACAGTGTACGGTACAATCTGGCAGCGAGTGACAGCCCTTGAAAGTCTGTCATCTAACCAGAATTCATGCTTTTCCAGCAGCTTTAAATTATAAGCTTTCAATGTCAGTTGCATGTTACGTTGCATTTAAAGTCAGTGTGCATTTGAGCATATGAGAGCTGAACAATAAAACACTATGTGTTTTAGGAATCATTTTCAAGTATTTCTTGAAAAGAGGAGAGTTTGCCTTCATTCACTCTATCTTTAAAATTTTTAACTGCTGTGAGCAACTCAAAAGGTCAAAATCAAAGGTTAAAAACAATGTTCAAACGTGTTATTAGTAAAGTGCTCAACTGGTACAATGTTCCCTACAGAAATACAATAGAAACCATAGTTTACGGCACAATTACATACTGCAGTTTAAATAAAATGACAAAAAGATGACTGTGCTTATTATGGTGCCTCTTGGAAGCACAAAACAATGCAATGCGCAATTAAGCCACAATACAAGATACTTCAACAGAATTAAGACACAATAAAGACGAAACACAACTGCATCAATACAAACTAGATTTTAATCAGGATTGTCAATATATTACAATTATTTTTATCTGTATTAATTATTAATTATTTGTAATCTATTACAATTATGTTTATCATATAATAATTTATTAAGGCCTGTCAATCAATTAAAATTTGTAATTGAATTAAACTTATGGTGTGCTGATTCATTACTTGCAATTAATCAGATATATAAATATTGGTTAAGAAAGCACAAATAACAATAATTAAATATATAATGATGAAATAATTATAAATAGTTATATTTAAATAATTTAAAATAATATATATATATATATATATATATATATATATATATATATATATATATATATATATATCGCGTCTCACTTTGGTTGGGTCGAGTGGTTGGGTCAAGTTAAACGTAGTTTAATGCTTAGAAAATCACGTCTTGGAATCCCTAAGTTTGGATTTGTGCTCTATCAAGCTGTTTGAATGCAAGAACACGTCCTCATCTTGTGCTGTCTGCTGTCGGTGAGTGTGGATTGTTCTGTCTGTTTGAGCTGCATGTTGCCTATACAGCTGGAGTTTTGCTTACTGCCCCCTGGAGAAAACAGGTGGTACTTCATCTTGAATTGCCTCGTTGGTAGAAATATTCCTTATTATGATCTGGGGACATGATTAATTGCGTTTATTTAATAATCACTAATATATATATATAGTATATAAATCATATATTTTAAATATAATAATTCTGAAAATTCAAAGAATAATTTATTAAGCTTAAGCACTTATTAATTGCAATAATTTTGTTAATGTTTTTCAACAGGTAATTTTTTATATAATTAAATCACACTGAATTAACACGTTTAATCAACAGCCTTAATTTATTTATTTTTTTGTAGAAAATCTAAGTAGTATTTCTCTGTGCAGAAATTACTGCCATGGTGCAAATGAGTTGTGGATGATTGCCAGGGCACTTTTGTGTGGTTGCTAGCAGGGGTAGAGTGAGACTAACATAACACACCGGCTCATTGATTTCATATTCCAGCTCAATTACAATTTCTATTGACTAGTAAGTCATGACAACGGGCCCCACAGTGTAAAATATGTCATAACTTTAAAACATATAAAACAACTGAAAATGTGACGAGTGGATTGTTTTTAGAGAAAGCACTAAACATAAGCACTTTATAGCTCAAACAAATAACATGTCCGAAAATGGAAAGGGAAATTGTGTATATTGTGTGTAGTTTTTAAAGATCTTAATCAACTTTCAACTTTGTTTCTAGAAGTGCAAATAAACTATTGTGGAAACAACAAGTATAATAATAATAATACATTATATATGTATATATAGCTATACAAGATCATAAAATGTTGTTTAAAATAGTTCAATGCAGAAAGTGTCATACAGCAGGACACGGATGACAATGCTTAACATTTGATTGTCAATTTACAATTTTAGCTATTTTATGAATAAATTATGCAAATGACTACGCACTGCGCATAGTTTTACTGTCGATTGTATTTACACTGCTGTTATTGTATTTGTTGTAACTTGCAGTTATTTGTCATTTTGTGATTATTCAGAGCTCATCTAATACTTAAGATGCTGTCTTTGGTTGTCACCATTATTGTGATTTGTATGTCAAATAATGAGGTCCACGTGAGATTTATACACTCGTACAGCAATGCCCTGTGATGTGAAAGTAATTTAAGGTAATTTAATTTCAAGTCATAGTCGTTTTTCAAAATAAAAGCCATTGTATTGGCTTTACCTTACAAAGTATTTTAAATATTCACTCTGTAATGAGGTTTGCGCTGGCATTTTGGAGCCCGGGGCTGCCGCCTATATCAGCTGTAGGATAAATTATCCAGCAGCCCACTGGGAAAATGCCCGGTGCTCCCGATGGCCAGTCAGCCCCATGGTTGCTAGGGTTTTCTGAGTTGTTACTAGGACGTTGCAATGCAAGGTGCTTGCTAGGTTTTTCTGAGTTGTTACTAGGGTGTTGCAATTCAAGGTGGTTGCTAGGGTGTTCTGAGTTGTTACTAGGGCGTTGCAATGCAAGGTGGTTGCTAGGGTGTTCTGAGTTGTTACTAGGGCGTTGCAATGCAAGGTGGTTGCTAGGGTGTTCTGAGTTGTTACTAGGGCGTTGCAATGCAAGGTGGTTGCAAGGGTTTTCTGAGTTGTTACTAGGGCGTTGCAATGCAAGGTGGTTGCTAGGGTTTTCTGAGTTGTTACTAGGGCGTTGCAATGCAAGGTGGTTGCTAGGGTTTTCTAAGTTGTTACTAGGGCATTGCAATGCAAGGTGGTTGCAAGGGTTTTCTGAGTTGTTACTAGGGCGTTGCAATGCAAGGTGGTTGCTAGGGTTTTCTGAGTTGTTACTAGGGCGTTGCAATGCAAGGTGGTTGCTAGTGTGTTCTGAGTTGTTACTAGGGCGTTGCAATGCAAGGTGGTTGCTAGGGTTTTCTGAGTTGTTACTAGGGCGTTGCAATGCAAGGTGGTTGCTAGGGTTTTCTGAGTTGTTACTAGGGCGTTGCAATGCAAGGTGGTTGCTAGGGTTTTCTGAGTTGTTACCAGGGCGTTGCAATGCAAGGTGGTTGCTAGGGTTTTCTGAGTTGTTACCAGGGCGTTGCAATGCAAGGTGGTTGCTAGGGTTTTCTGAGTTGTTACCAGGGCGTTGCAATGCAAGGTGGTTGCTAGGGTTTTCTGAGTTGTTACCAGGGCGTTGCAATGCAAGGTGGTTGCTAGGGTGTTCTGAGTTGTTACCAGGGCGTTGCAATGCAAGGTGGTTGCTAGGGTGTTCTGAGTTGTTACCAGGGCGTTGCAATGCAAGGTGGTTGCTAGGGTGTTCTGAGTTGTTACTAGGGCGTTGCAATGCAAGGTGGTTGCTAGGGTGTTCTGAGTTGTTAATAGGGCGTTGCAATGCAAGGTGGTTGCAAGGGTTTTCTGAGTTGTTACTAGGGCGTTGCAATGCAAGGTTGTTGCTAGGGTTTTCTGAGTTGTTACTAGGGCGTTGCAATGCAAGGTGGTTGCTAGGGTTTTCTGAGTTGTTACCAGGGCGTTGCAATGCAAGGTGGTTGCTGGGTTTTCTGAGTTGTTACTAGGGCGTTGCAATGCAAGGTGGTTGCTAGGGTGTTCTGAGTTGTTACTAGGGCGTTGCAATGCAAGGTGGTTGCTAGGGTTTTCTGAGTTGTTACTAGGGCATTGCAATGCAAGGTGGTTGCTAGGGTGTTCTGAGTTGTTACTAGGGCGTTGCAATGCAAGGTGGTTGCAAGGGTTTTCTGAGTTTTTACTAGGGCATTGCAATGCAAGGTGGTTGCTAGGGTGTTGGCTTTGATGGCTTCAACAGAAGCATATACCATTGATTAACACCCTCGGAGCTCATGGAAGGTCTGTCTATAAAGCTTCAAGACAAAAAGTAAAAACCCCTATAGAAAAACATAATAAATGAGATTTTTACTTCTGGAATGAGACTGTTGCGTTCTATACTTCACAACTTCACATGGTATCCATTTTGAAATCTTAAAGCCAAGAGAAAAGGTAAAACTGTACATTCTGCATCTCTTCTCTCCTCCTAATGCTGTTTGACAGCTCTATCCACGATTATTTAAGTATTCAACAAATCACTAATCAAGTCTTATGACAGATACGTGCTAATGGCGTTTACCCACACAGTAGAGCTGCAGGTGTGCTTCAGTGTACGCAGCAAACTGAGACAGTTGAAAGTTACACAATATTCTCTCTGTCTGCTTTCTTAGTGGTTATTTAGTAACGTTGAGATTTTGAGGCTGTATATAAAACCATCCGAATTGTCACATAATTGAGACTCCAAACACGAGAGAGATGGATGCTCATAGGATGAGACTGAAATGATACTTCCTAACCCGTCTGATCCCAGATCAGAGGTGGAATATTCATCAGGATAAGAATAAACCAATGCGCTGATGTTATCCCGGTAAAGCTCATTTCCTGTGAAACTTGATCATGTGACGACCGCTTATTGACTGGCTCTGATGAAATGTCACGTCAGTACTGCAACAACTCAATGTATTGTTCAGGATGTTTGCCTTGTTCTCCAGTAAAACAAATATGGAAACATTCTTAAAACAGCATTACAGTTGCTGGAGAAGCAAAATGACATGATATAAAGTCAGATAAACTAACAACATTTAGTGAGGATTTGCTTCTCAAGTAAATGGATCTTGTTTTAAGAATGTTTCGATGATTTTACTGGAAAACGAGACAAAAATCAAATAAAATAGATACTTTCAGTGCATCTGTTTTCTTCTTAAACGGCACATTCTCGTAGCTCAAGCATCTATCTGCTCTCGTTAAATGTCAGTTTTTTGTAGCTTGAGGCTAATGGTGGGATACCGTCTCCTGTGGTTTTCTGAATGGAGAGAAATTGAAACCCCTATGGCTTTATGAGTAAATTAATAACATAGATTAATAATTTCCCACGACATTACATATATTTCATGGATTCTGTGGCATCGTGTCCTAGAAGAAAATGTTAATGTATCACAGTAGGAATCTTTAATCGCTGACTAAAAATAAATCACAAGCTATGATTTCTCAGAGGAGATGTGGTGAAATGCAGTTAGAAAATAAGTGATCCTTGCTTGAGGTATGTAAACAAATTATGTGTTTATGTTGTGGTACGACACACAATCATTGCAATTCAAGATGCTTCAATCTGTAAATTTAACATGCATTTAATGCACTTAAAAACTAGATCCTGTACATGGACAGATAAATCGATTAGGCCAATTGTTGGCCATTGTGTGAGTATCGGTATCAGCCGTCCTGGCTAATTAATTTGATTTCAAATACTGTACTTTTATGAAATTTACCATTAAATTGTTTGTAATATATTTATATAAATAAATATCATACTACCATATATTGTACTTAATATAGGCCTATTAAATATATATTAGGGCTGTCAATGGACTAAAATGTGTATTTAATATGAATTATATGGTATGCTGATTAACTATATACATATCATAATTCAACAATAATTCAATTTATGATGATTAAATAATTATAAATTATATATATATATATATATATATATATATATATATATATATATATATATATATATATGAGACCTCTCTCATTAACAACACATTACCATCAAAAGTCTCAGGCACATAAGATGTTTCACAAAAGCATGTGTCTTAAGATGGTTATTTATATCTTCAGCTTTAGTGTGTCAATAGGAAATATAAATGTCAGACTCACAAACATTACTTTTGCAAATAGAAATGATTAGAATAGAAGAACAGGGAGCCCTGCAACAGATGTCATGGCCCCCACAGATCCCCCCACAGAGCCCCCCACTGAACATCGAGTCAGTCTGAGATCACATAAAGAGACAGAAGCAATTGAGACAGAAATAGAAGAAATGTGGTGAATTCTCCAAGAAGCTTGGAACATCCAATCTGCCAACAACCAAGAAAAACTGCTGTTTAAAGGCAAAGGTGGTCACACCAAATGCTGATTTAGATTTTTTATGTTTACTGGACTTTGTATGATATTAATTAATCAATGAAAACTATTTATGTCCTTAATTTTGAAGACATCCTCACTATGCAACATTTTTCACAAGCTACTTTTGCACAGTCCTATATATATATATATATATATACTGTATACAGTTTGACCAGTGTAGACCAATTCCCGAATGAATGACTCTTATGAGCCGGTACTTTTGAATCACAGCGCAGCCAGTGTAGTCTGATTCCCGAATGAATGACTCTTATGAGCCAGTTCTTTTGAATCACACTGCGACCAGTGTAGTCCAATTCCCGAATGAATAACTCTTATGAGCCAGTACTTTTGAATCACACTGCGACCAGTGTAGTCCGATTCCCGAATGAATGACTATTATTATCCAGTTCTTTTGAATCTACTGCATGAACAGTGTAGTCTGATTCCCGAATGAATAACTCTTATGAGCCAGTACTTTTGAATCACACTGCGACCAGTGTAGTCCAATTCCCGAATGAATAACTCTTATGAGCCAGTACTTTTGAATCACACTGCGACCAGTGTAGTCCGATTCCCGAATGAATGACTATTATTATCCAGTTCTTTTGAATCTACTGCATGAACAGTGTAGTCTAATTTCCGAGTAAAGGACTCATATGAGCCAGTTCATTTGAATCTATAGCTCAAACTGTGAAGGTAGATTTCTGAATGAATGACTCTTATGATCCAGTTCTTTTAAATCTTCTGCACGAACAGTGTAGTCCGATTCCCAAATTAATGACTCGTACGAGCTGGTTCTTTTGAATCTATAGTGCGACCGGTTTAGTCTGATTCCCGAACTCTTATGAGCTGGTTCCTCTGAATCAACAGGGCAAACAGTGTTGTCTGATTCCCGAATTAATGATAATGTGTTGCGTGGTCATGTGTCGGTCTGCGGGTGAGAGAGTGAGAGAGCGGTAAGACTTGTCACCTGGGTCATAACCATCTCTAATAATAGTGATGGAGGAGGGAGACCTAAAAAGGCACGCCAAAGCGTCGGAGTGGGAGAGAGACCAGCGCCTGTTCCTGAAACTGCATATGATAGTATTGACCTGCTTGTGTGTTTGGCCACCAGGAGCCCCTTTTGTTTTACTTTTGTAAGAAATTGAGAGCGAGTAATAAAATACTCGCCTTGGACTGTTCGCTGTCTCCTGACTCCTCCATTTCCCACGAAGCTATACACTTGTTACATTGACTCTTATGAGTTGGTTTGTTTGAATCTACAGCATGACCAGTGTTGTCCGATTGTTGCACTAATGACTCTTATGAGCTGGTTCTTTTTAATGTATAGTGCAACCAGTGTAGTCCGATTCCCGTATGAATGACTTTAACGAGCCAGTTCTTTTAAAATCTACAATGCGATCGGTGTAGTCCGATTAACAAATATGTGACTCTTATGAGCCGGATCTTTTGAAACTGCAGGGCAACCAGTGTAGTCCAAATGTCGCTCTAATGACTCTTGTGAGCCGGATCTTTTGAATCTATAGCATGAACAGTGTGGTCCGATTACCAAATGAATGACTCTTATGAGCCGGATCTTTTCAAATCTATAGCACGACCAGTTCAGTCTGATTCCTGAATGAACGACTCTTCTTCGCTGGTTATTTTGAATCTACAGCACGGCCAGAGTAGCTGATTCCCAAACGAATAACTCTTATTCGGTTCTTTTGAATCTAGTTAGGATTCAGCGTTTCCTAACTAATGAATTACTCATATCAGCCATTTATTTTCTTTTTTAGTGAATCAAAAACGTACTGAACCACAAATGATTATTTTTGTGTACGACTCCAAACAAACCAAAAACGGTCAAAACGGTTTTTAATGATTGTGAAAAATTGCCGTCACACACCAGAATAAAGCCAAATTGAAAGTGGGGCAATGCCAAGATCATTGGTTCAATTCCCAAGGAACACACACACACACACACACACACATATGTTGACTTAAGACTGTAAATACTATCCCAAAATATCTATTCAAGCACTGCCACCTAGAAATGGATATAATGCATCAGCAAAGTAGGATTGCAGTTCAAAACTCTAAACATTTAATTCTATTATGTCTGAAAACCAAATCACCTCTTACCAATGAACAGATTCCACTCTGGATCCAGATCCGCTTGGTTGGCCAGGCAGCCTCTCACAACATTTTGGCAGTAGTTGGCACAGGGTTTGAGGCCTGGCATTCCTCCACAGTACGGGCAGTACAGCATTTTTGTGAGTGCTTTACCGCAACCTGGTGATATGTTGACCTACAAGAAAAAAGGAAGATGGTAGGAAATACATGTGAGAGTTGTCTTCACAGAAATATATTCTTGATGGACACTCTACTGTAATCTATGATTGGACGTAACCTCTGGGAATTGATTTTTGCATTCTGACCACTGTTTGCAACCACCTCTAAGTGCAATCACTGGCAGGTTGATCCAGACTTAAAGTGGTTTTCAACGTGAAGACTTGAATTGAAAACAGGTAAAAGATCCCTTTCATACCAAATTTGCGGTGAGACGTTCAAAAAAGCATGCCTCAATTTTCAGCGTCAGTGTTGGTTCTTCAAAAATGTGACAAAGAAGCAACCAAACGACAGAAGCTTTCACCCTTCTGCAGAGGAACATTATTGAAATCTCTGATGGCTTGATTCCCCTGTGATTACGGACCACGAATGACAACACTCTCACATCAGCGAGCCTTCAGAGCAGCCAAATAGACCGTTCCAGAAGTCTCAGATAATTGCATGTCATCTTCATCTTCATACTTGACTTACGAGCTTGAACGCAAGCCGCCTTCTGTCCGTCACGCCAACCAAGCGTGGTCTCCAAACGTCAAGCTTTCACTGAAAGGAGACACACGGTCAACTGGAAACATCTGGCCTGTGCAGCCCCATGTGGAGTTCCTTTCAGGAGGATCCAAAAGGACATTGGTGTGGATTGTTCTGATCAAACCTGACAGCGTTGTTTAGCATTGACTTACCATGCATGAACTTTAGTGTGTAACATGTAATATCGAGAGGCCTTTGACTATCGCAATGGGGTCTGGTCCATCTTAATGTGGCCAAGAACCACCCACTTAAACAGGAAGTGACTGTCTGTCTGACATGCAGAGCAATAATATTATTTGGATGTCCCATTTATGGGCAGGGTTATGCAAAATTGAGAAAAAGTGCAGTACGAATAATATGTGCAGATTGTTTCACAAATGTTTCTTCAACTTTGGACGCTTTCGTGATTTTTATTTAAATGGAAAAACAGATTTATAATATATATATATATATATATATATATATATATATATATATATATATTTTAAATAGTTTCCCGGTGGGCCGAAACACTTTAGGGCCGATCAGGGGAGGACTGGCCATCGGGAGAACCGAGGGGTAATGGTAAATGGTCTGCACTTATATAGCGCTTTTTTAACCTTAACGGTATTCAATGCGCTTTACACTGTTGAATCATTCACCCATTCACACTCATACACCAATGGTGGCAGAGCTGCCATGCAAGGCACTAGCCTGCCATTGGGAGCGCCTTTGGGATCAGTGTCTTTCCCAAGGACACTTCAGCATGTGGAGTCGTGTAGGCCGGGAAGCGAACCGCCAACCCTGCGATTAGTGGCCGACCCGCTCTACCAACTGAGCCACAGCCGCCCCAAACACAGCCAGGTCCGGTGGATCGGTGGGTATGCAGAGTGGATCCCAAAACGGCGCCCGCGATATGCAGAAAAGGAAAGCGACTTGGGCCAGTTGCTATGTCAAATCCCGGGCCGATTTCTCTTCCCAGTCCAGCCCTGCCTACACTAGTATTACATTCTGAACACAGTCTATCGAAGGCCTCAAACATTCTTTACTCTGGAGAGACTGAGTGAGCTAGTGTCGATTTAGGTAGAGACAGCGTTAGTATGCAAGTTAGTTTTCAATGAACTTTCCTAACATTTTCAAACACATGTATCCTGTCAAGTTTCACTTATTTACCCTTCCAAAACTGTGCTTTACACAACTCCTCCATCGTCTCATAATTGAAAGAACAAGCAGGGAGGATCAGTAACAACTGTGAAGTTGCTTTACACCTCCAGATTCCTGGATAAACTCTTCTGCCCTTCATCTTCCTGTTTGTCTCTGATGTTCCGACAGATCTCGACAGAACTCACACCCGTTCCCTTCCCTTCCTCTACTTCTCCAAAGCTATGAGTGTGTCTGGAGTGCTCTACGAAGTCTTTGCTGCCTGTTATGAGTTTCTGAACGATAGAGGATCAAACAAAGTTGCCGTGACGTGCCTCATTTTACACTCCGACAACAAATAGCGCTGGAGAGCTTTGAACACAGTGTCTCTGCAATTTCATCCCAGAAAGAGCTTTACACACTGTGCGCTGACAGATTTGATTATTTTTATTTGTTTTCATGAATTTGCTCATCAGCCATTAACTTCTCATTGAGGTGTCACAAACGTGGGAATTCAATAAGGGAAGTTTTAATTAATCTGATAAAGTATTTTATTAATTAAAGCAGATAAAAAAAATAAAATACAAATCATAATAGCTACATATCTTTAGCATGAAGCCGCCCCAGTGTACTGACACCTTAAAAATAAATAAACATATTTAAGCAAAACATTGTATTATCTGTATTTTTTTGCCAAGAAACCGAAGTATGCAATCAAAAGATTTCAATATGAACTCCATTCTTACTGCATTTTGTCTCTCCAACTTTATTTTTCTAGCGCTAATCTATTTTACATTCGACAAAGCTGTCGTGCAAAACAGACGCATATCTGTGATGGAGTAGACATATGAAGTGTGTTCAACATGCCAGATGATTTGTAGCTGTACACCGCAAGCACAAACTAGGACCATTTTCATGTTTCTGCATTTCACAGCTCAAATGCATGGAAAATGATGTATATTTCATGAAAATAAAGCAGCTTGCACTGCAACTCTCTTATATCCCTGTCGCTAATCAATTCCAAAAGCCCAGAAATCAGCCTAAACCATGAAGAATGCAACATGCAGTAAGCTTGATCAGCACGCAGAGATGCGTCTCCCATATTTCCCGAGGACAGTCAGAGTGACCAGTGACTCAGTTATAAGCCTCGGTTTCTGAGGCGTTTCGTGATACCAGTGAATTCCAATAAAATGCCTCGTTTTCAAACATATTTTGTTACCTGCCAACTTCGATCTAGAAATCCTTTAAGCACAGATTGAATTTACAGACCAAAAGCAGATGACAGCCCTTGTTTGACATGCATAGCTTCAAAGAGATTATATCAGAATATCTACTTTCAACCAAACACTAGACCAAGTAGATTCAACATGTTACTATCTATCTATCTATCTATCTATCCATCCATCCATCCATCCATCCATCCATCCATAATATTTGATATCCATCCATACATTATTTTCAATACCCATCATCCATCCATTTATCATATTTAGTCAATATCCATCCAGCAATTTATTACTTACAATATATATATCCATCCATCCATCATCCATCCATAATTTAAATTTAATATACATCCGTCCATCGTTTAAATGTAATATCCATCAATCCATTCATCCATCCATCCATCTTTTAAACTATAATATCCACCCATCAATCCATCCATTATTATTCATCCATCCATCTATCCATCATTTAAATTTAATATCCATCCATCCATCCATCTTTTAAAATGTAATATCCATCATCCATCAATCCATCCATTATTATTCATCCTTCCATCCATTCATCTATCCATCGTTTAAATTTAATATCCATCCGTCCATCGTTTAAATGTAATATCCATCCATCCATCCACCCATCCATCCA